>VDFB02355823.1:0-41217 GCA_007258455.2 Sequoia sempervirens | reverse complement strand
TAAGAGTAGTTTTTCAGTGTGTTGAAGGCAATGAACTGAAGGTTTTTGTAATCCTGCAAATGTGCTTCAATTGCTATGTTGGATCTTTTTTCCTCTTTTGTATCTATAGGTAGTGAGCCTCCCTATTGGACAATGAGTCCTTTGTAGGAAGTGAGCCTTTGTACTTGGACAGTGAGTCCTCTTTCAGGTAGTGAGCCTTTGTATTTAGTTTATAATCATTATATTGTGAGTTAACCCTCACTGTTGTTTTCCCTTATTTTCTTTTCCATGTAAAAATCTAGTGTTCATTATGTTGATTTACTTTCTATTATCTATGTTTCATGCTCATATTTAATAACATAATAGTGTGGTTGAAGATTTGATAAGTGATAAAGTTTTGAGTTTAGATTTGTGTGGCAACTGATTCACCCTACCTCTCAGTTTTACTACACTTTTTTAACATCCTCTCTTGGAAACATTAAGCAAAATGTTCCCTAAGATGAGACCTTGCACAAACTAAGAAAAATCCCTTTGAAAATTCCTTGCACTATCTTCGAATAACAATTTCAATGAGTGTCAAGCATACAAAGTTTTTCTTACCTCATAAAGATTGAAAATCATTTTCCTTTTTGGCACCTTCTTAAAGTTATCAAGAGATATAACTTTAATATTTTTGAGTAGGAATTCCATTCTAAGGAACGACTTTCACCATAGCCACCTGTGTGTTTGTGAGTGCATACCAAGTAGTGTATGTTTCTCACCTTTTGGTTCTTCTTATATGGTAGAATGTGAAGAGTTTCAGTGCCCTAGAGTGAGTATGAAATTTATTTTGGACAAAAAACCTAGATCTAATTCACAACAAGCTAGATAAACAATCGAAGCTTGATCCACCCTTTCGTTTTCATATTTCTCTTCTTCCTAGTTCTTGACATTGCATGATTATGTATCTTGATAGTTTGACTTAGGATCTTGGATCTTGGGGGATTGCATAACCTCCTTTGATCTTTGTCATTCTTTTTCATCTGCATCTCTACACTCAAATCTCTCTTGAATGTCTACTTTAGTGTGAGTTTGAAGAAAGTCCATCCTCTCAATAAAGTGGAGCCTACTGTAGAAAAAAGGAAACTTGGTTGGCATGGGAATAATTGATGATAAATTGGACTTAATGAGGTCTTGATTTGGTGTTGTGAGGTGTTTTACACATCTACACTAGGTCTTTGACCCTTTTAAATGCATTTAACAATGTCTTGTAAAGGTGTTGTAAAGTGTTGTAATAGAATTTTATTCTTTTCTAGACCTAATGAACCCATTTATCCCTAATTCAACATTATAAAATGAGTTTAATAAAATTATTACATCAATCTAGAAATCTTGTAAAATAAACTTAATGTTAAACTAGTGTTCTAATGTGTCTTGCACATTCACATTGGTTCTTGTGCCTTTCTAGGCTTGGTGGACCTCATTTTAGTGTTGTAAAGTGAATTTAATCACACTTTCACATTGAATTTTGTGTCCATATCCCTAATCAATCTTTACATCATCACAAATAAGCCCCTATTACCTAATATTGTGCATCCTAAGGCATAAATTGATCAAATAACTAACAAAGTCACAATATAAACCTTATTTCCTTATTTCCTAGCATCTTAGTTTCCTAATGGGACCCAGTGGGTTTCCACCTATGGAAAATGAGTCCTTTCTAGATGGGATTGATTCACCCAAGGTGGTGAATGAGTCCCATTTGGGTCAATTTTCACCTTTGAGCAACTAAAAATGAAATTTAAGTTTATTAGTTTCCCATATCCACCTTAGGGATCCAATTTATAGGCTAATAAGGTGAATTTCCTATAAAATAAACTCTCTCAACCATAAATCATAACCATTATTCATTATTCATCCATCATTCTTCCATCTCAAGTCAAGTAAGTTAGGGTTTCATCATTTCAAGTCATGAAGATAGCAATTATCATACATTCAAGGGAAGATTCTTCATGTTGTGCTATAGAAATTCAAGGTCAATCATCAAGTCAAGAAAATAAACTCCATTATTGCATGTTTCATTACATTCTTTCTCTATTTTGGTTTAATTACCTAAAAGGGTTTTGACCAAGGAAAACCCCCATGCCCTAACATCTAACATTTCTCTTTCTTGTCTTGTGTATTTGCAAAATTAGACATCTTGGAGGCTTAGAAATCATTGAATATTTCATTACAAAGTTGTTCAAGTCATCTATTCATTGGATAAGTCAAAATAACCACAAAAGGTCACTTTTAGGCCCAAATCTGAAAATTTCAGAACTAGTCACCTAAAGAAGCAAAAATTGCAAATTAAAGGATCATGTTTCCACCTTTGAATATTCAAAATGTAAAAGTGGATTCATTCACCATTGGTGGCAAATGAGTCCCACTTACAAGCTTGATTTTGGTTAGTGCCATAGAGAAAAGGGACCTTTTGTTTGACATGGGAATAATTCATGGTAAATTGAACTTAATGAGGCCTTGATTCAAGTGCTGTGAGGCATTTTATGCATCGACACTAGGTCTTGGACCTTTTCAAACTAAATAAAATGGAATTAATGATGTCTTGTGAAGGTGTTGTAACATATTTCTACACTCTTCTTGACTCTTTTCATTGCAATTCAACCAAAAATCACCTTTTCATCACTTATCAAATCCTATTTTGAAGTGTTGTAAAGTCTTGTAACAAGATTTTAGTCTTTTCTAGGCTTAATTTCACTGTTTACACCTTTCTTATGCTTTATTTACCCCTTTTATGCTCTTATAAGGCTTAATTGTGTTTTTGAATGTAAACCTGACAAACAACATTAAATGCAAGATAATTCTCGACACCCACTTTCAAGTCCAAGTTGGGACCCATTCACCATGGGTGGAGAATCAGTCCTTCTTTGGTCTAAATTCAAAGTATTTTAAATTTTATTTTGGGTTTTTATTCAAAATTACCTTATGTCATCCTATGATGAGGTATTATTAGGTTATTAAGGCACAAGTGTGTATAAATAAGTGTTTTTCTCCTCATTTTACATCTCATTCATCTCAAACCATTCTTCATTATCCACCCGTCATTCTTCCATCCCAAGTCAAACAACTTAGGGTTTCATCATTTCAAGTCATTAAGATAGAAATTTTTAGACATTCAATGGAATATTCTTCATGTTTCACTACAAAATTTCAAGATCAAACATCATGGAAAGGTAATCAACTCCATTGTTGCATGTTTCATTACATTCTTTCATCAATTTGGTTTAATTACCTAAAATGGGTTTGACCAAGCCAAACCCCCATGCCCTAACATTCAACATTTCTCTCTCTTGTCTTACATGTTTGTAGATTTAGGCTTCTTGGAAGCTTGCAAATCATTCAAAATCAATTTTAAAAGTTTTTTAAGTATTCTCTTCATTGAAAAAGTCAAAATATCAACAAAAACTCACTTTTAGGTTCAAAAATCAAAGATTCGAAAGTGGGATCCTGTAGAGAATCAAAGTGCAAACCGAAAGCTCCAGATCCCACCTTTGAATATTGAAAAATTCAAAAGTGAACTCATTCTCCATGGGTGGCAAATGATTCGCACTCCAAGGTTAGTTTTTTGTTTTCTGCATTTTTAGATACCCTTTTGTTTGAAATAGGTTTTGGCTCAGTTTTATAGAACTAGGATTGTTTCACCCAAAATGGGGAATGAGTCCCACCAGGCTTGAAAATTAGCATCAAAAGAATTCCAAAATCTATTTCTAATCTTCATCCATATTCCAAGTGCACACTTTCAGTTTCATCAAGTTTTGTTACAATTTCCATTCATTTCTAGGTGTTCTTGCATTACATAATGTGTTTTCAAACAAGTTGTATTCCTTTAGTTTCCATTCAATAATCAATATTTTTCACTAGTTTTATACATTTAAATTATATATTTATACATATTGCATCCATATAACATTAATCTTTGAGTGTAGGCATAAGCATTTTTGGCCCATTTCTGTCCTTCTAGGTGAAAAAACCTAGAAGCGATAGAAAGCAAGTGGGTGCCAAAAATCTATGTTACATTTTGGTGAACCTGATTTTTAGAATACTTTGTTGTCTTATTTGAAGTCCTTCATCATATATCTAGCTTGCATTTATCTTGCATTGATCTTGCATTAGGACTTGCATACTAGGTTTCAATTTTTACATTCATAGAAAAGTACATTTAGGTTGCATTTTTGGCATCTAAATTCATTTAGATTTTTTAAAATTATACATTTTTAACTTAGGTATGCATCACAACACTTAGAAAACATCAAAATCCATTAATTTTTTTTGAAATTTCTAAAAAAAGTCCATATTGGGACTCATTCGCCACCTTGGGCAAATCAGTCCCTTTTCACCCTTGAAACTACCCTTTACAAAAATTGAAAACCTTATTTTTAACCTTTTGGTTGGCACCTTTACCTACCTCTATCAATTAAATGAGTTTTTGTAACACACATTTTATTAGATTTAACTTAAATTATCTTATTCCATGCATGCTTTAAATTTCAAGTTTGCATTCTCATATTGTTATATATCATAATCAATCAATTATCATCTAAAAATTGCATTTCATTTCAACCTTTTACATTGCATTTTGAATTAGCATACATTGTTGTTTCAACATGTTAGTTTCAATATTCTCCAAATTTGCAAAGAAAATGCTTGCTAACAAGAATTATAGTCCTTCATTCAATGCATTCCCTAGTTATGATAGTCTCTTAGCACAAGAGAAAGAAAATGTTAATGGTTGTCTTAAACTTACATTTCTTCCTATCTCTCTTATTTGTGAGGATGATGTGTTATAAGGGAATTCAAAGAAAGATAAACATGATGATCATAATTGTACTTCTCCCAATACCTCTCCTTTTAGTGATAGGTATGTTTGAAAAAGAAGGTACAATCATTGAGCATCATGAATATCTTTTTTGTCCTTGTCCTCATTCCCATTGGGAAGATAGTATAACAATACAAGATGAATTCATTTCCGCCACTTTACCTAATATTGATTCATTTCCAACAGCTTCCTTATTTGTGACAATACTTTTGTGAATTATCATGACAAACACATTTGTGAGGAGGATATGTTGGTATCCAAAAACCCAATGATTGAGAGTTATATCATTATTTCTCTCCTTCCTAATGCTCCTAACAATTGGAAGGCTCTCTTTGAACATGAAGACCCAATCATTAACACAGATGCAAATCATAGTTGTCCTTCCCTTGATCTCACCCCTCTTTGTGATGATGCTTCTTTACAACATCTAACATGAAATGTGATGAACTTCTTGAAATATCTCCTCCTAGGGTAGATATTATGGACAAGACAATGAGATTATGGACAACAGTCAAAATTTACCCTCTCCTAATATATCTCTTATTAGTGAAGATGATATTATGGTGTTACACAATCCAATAAACAAAAAACATGAGAATCTTATGTGGGAAAACATCATAGAACAAGAAAATTCAACCATGGATAGCTCCCTCCTTATGATGATGATATTTTGGAAGAACAAATCCTTGAATGTTAAGAACATTTGGATTTCCATTCTACTAACAACTCTTATTCTACAGAGACTATTATGGTGCAAGAAAATGTTATGTCTTCTGTAGGAGTGAATCAAACCAAGACCATCATGGTTATGAATGTGGAATTGTCTATTAGATCCCCTTTGATCAATGAACTACCTACATACCCTGTGGTACATTCAAAGAATCCTCTAATTCCTTACCCACCATCACACAAGCAACAAACTCCACACCTACCTGAACTCATCCTTTAGCCACCCTCACACAAACAACAAACTGAAAAAAAACCCGAGCCCATCCTTTACTAACCTAAGCATAATGTTTCATACCAACCAAGTTACAATGGCTTTTCTCACATATGTAACAAAGTATGTATAATCAAAGCCAATAAAGCAAAAACTTTGTTTATTTATCCACATAAATAACATTAGTTGTTGCTCCTTGCCATGCAATAGTTTTAGGATCATAGCATACTCACCATTGCATTTTTGACATCCATTGCAAGGGGTAGCATACCATCATCCATTTCAGGCTCACTTTTTTTCCTACACTAAGTGGGGGCAAGGGGTTTGATAGCCTTGTCCTTGTATGTCACTTTTTGTTGTCACTTTTGACTAATTGTTAACCTTTCATGAACATATAGGATCAAGCTTAAGATGTGGATGACATGTCTTATGATTGAATCACATGTGGCATACTCCCTTTCTTCATGATGCAGCTTATTGAAAACATGTGACTTGGCATAGGGATTTTCAAAAAAGATCTCATACCTTCTTCTACTTTAAAGCAATTTCTCACAATAATGCTATTAGAAACCACTTTAAAGTGGGGGGCATACATAGGCAACATCTTTGAGAATTTTTCATAGGGTGATTTACTTTTTCTAGTGATGTGTCCTCTCCTTGGTGGTGTCATTGGGTTTGATTCCTTCCAAGAGTGTATGATCAACTAGAGTGGCCTAATGTGAACGAGGCATCCCATGGATAACGATTTGACATCCTGATTTGTCCTCTCTTGGAGACATTAGATACAATTATCTCTAAGAAGAAGACCTTACATGAACAAATCAAAATCCCCTTTAGAAAAATTCTTCACTTATTCAAAAACATTTACAAAAAGCATTTTCATTGTGGTGCCTTATCAATGTTATCAGGAGCATAAATTTGGTATGGTTTTTATAATGGGAAGCCAACACACTGGCACAACTTTCTCATTATATGGTGGGAAGCTGACACACTGGAATGATTTTATCACTAAACCACTTCTTTGGGATTACTCACCCCATGGACAACCTAATGTTCTATGGCCCCAGAGTGAGCACATCTTTTCCAAACCATTCTTGCCATTACATGATTATGTATCCTATTGGTTTGACATAGGATCTTGGAACCTAGGGGCTTGACTCCTTCTTGATCTTTGTCATTTTTGTCATCTACATCTCATACACTCTCTCTCTTGAATGTCTACTTTAGTGTTAGTTTCAACCAATTTCATCCCTCACTAAAGTGGTACCTAAATGTGTCATAGAAAAGAGGACCTATTTCTTGACATAGGAATAATTCATGGTATATTGGACTTAATGAGGCCTTGATTCAGTGTTTTGAGGCATTTTATGCATCTACACTAGGTCTTGGACCTTTGCAAACTGAATAAAATGCATTTAATGATGTCTTGTGAAGGTGTTGTGAAGTGTTGTAACACATTTCTACACTCTTCTAGACTCTTTTCATTACAATCCACCTAAAAATCAACTTTTCATCATTTATTAAGTCTTATTTTGAAGTGTTGTAAAGTCTTGTAACAATATTTCATGCTTTCTAGGCTTAATTTCACTATTTACACCTTTCTTATGCTTTATTTGACCCTTTTATGCCTTTTATAAGGCTTAATTAAGTGTTTTTTTAATTTAAACCCAACAAAAACATTAAATGCAAGATAATTCCTAACACCCACTTTCAAGTCATGGGACCCATTCACCATGGGTGGTGAATGAGTCCCTCTTGGCTCCAAATTCAAAATATTTCAAATTTTCTTTTGGGTTTTTATTCAAAATTACCTTATGTTAGCCTATGATGAGGTATTATTGGGTTACTAAGGCACAAGTGTCTATAATTAAGTGTTTTTCTCCTTAGTTTACATCTCCTTATTCATCTCAAACCATTCTTCATTACCCACCCATCATTGGGTATGTGTAGGATCATCATGGAGAAAACAAGCCCTTAAGTGGCGAAAAATTTAGAAAAATCAGTTAGGAAATTTGACATAAAAATTTGAACAAGTTATCTATATTATTTCAAAAATATGTAACAATATAATCTGAAGCAAATTGAATGTAGTTTCTAAACTACTAGATTTATTTTTTTTTAAAAAATTAGTGAAAGTGTGAAATTTCAATGCAAAGAAGATTCTAAATTTTAGGAAAAAATTAAGTAGGTGTTTGTCTAACCACCCCTAACCACAATAAAATGATAAAAAATTATGAGATTTTAGATATAAGTAGAGGACTCCATGTAATCGATGTGTTTATTATTTTGTAATTTTCCAAGCACATCATTATTATTACAAATTTGAAAATATATAAAAAACTTGTATGGGGAAGTGATCACTTATCTGTTTCAAACTTCATGAAACTAATTATTTTATTTTTAATCCTATAGTATGTATATAATGCAGTTTGGATTCAAAATATCGCTTTGATGACAAAGTTTAATGAGCTTATTAATCAGACTTTAGTCATATTCAAATAGAAAATTAATAATCATTGTTTATTAAATTGTATTGTTAACATACTTAGTACAGTGAATTTCCTCTTTAAAACTCCACTTCCATCACCTTTTGGGTAAAAGAAATTTGTTAGTCATTAGATACTTAAAGAACATACCATTTAGACATTTTGCCTATCAAGATCCTGCACATACCCCATTTTCAATCTCAAGTTTAAGCAATCCAGATTTCAACATTTCAATCCATTAAGGTATGTGCAGATCATGAGGGCCAAAAAGTGGCAATAATACTATGATGGGTATGTGGTCGATGACTTTTATTACCCAAAAATTGATGAAACAAAAGGGTTTTAAAGGAGATTCTCTCAGCCTTCCACCAATATAAAGTATGCTTTGCTTTGAATTTATTAAGTAATTATTATTCATTTTCTATTTCAATTATGACTAAAGTCCTGATTGATAGGCTGATTGGAAAACATCTATAGCTTTCAAATGGTATCACATTTTTTGAATCCAAACATGCATCACATTCTATGCTTCACATACTATAGGATTAAAAAAAGAAAAAATTGAATTTCATGAAGTTTTGACCAAGTTAAGTTGGTTAGACATAATTTTTTATATTTTTAAAAATTGTAATTAAAAATTCATAATTAATTATTTACTTGGAAAAAATTACCAAAATATGCATCACATCGGACATGAGTCCTCTACTTATATCTAAAATCTTATAAAAAAATGTTATCATTTTATTGTGGTTAGGGTGGTCGACAAACACCTACTTCTTATTTTTTCCCTAAAATTTAAGTACTACTCCATTGAAATTTCAATTTTCATCAAATAGATTTTTTTTTGTTTAAAAACCTACTAGTTTAGAAACTACATTCAATTTTCTAGATTATATTCTTACATATTTTTGAAATAATATAGATAACTTATTCAAATTTTTATGTCAAGCTCTAACTTTGATTTTTCTATTTTTTTTGCCACTTAAGGGTGTGTTTTTTCCATGATGATCCCCACATAAATTTTAAGATAACAAATTTTAGACATTCAAGGAAGATTCTTCATGTTTTTCTAGAGCCTTTCAAGATCAAACATCATGGAAAGGTAATCAACTCCATTGTTGCATGTTTCATTGCATTCTTTCATCATTTTGGTTTAATTACCTAAAAGTTGTATGACCAAGGAAACCCCCATGCCCTAACATTCAACATTTCTCTCTCTTGTCTTGTGTGTTTGTAGATTTAGGAATCTTGGAAGCTTGGAAATCATTAGGAATCAAGTTGCAATGTTGTTTAATTCTTCTCTTGATTGAATAAGTCAAAATATCAACAAAAACTCATTTTCAAGTTTAGAAATTAGAGTTTCGGAAGCGGACACCTATAGAGAATAAAAGTGCAGAACGAAAGCTCTAAATCCTACCTTTGAATATTCAAATATTCAAAAGTGGACTCATTTTCCATGAGTGGAAAATGAGTCCCACTCCAAGGTCAAATTTTGGTTTTTTGCATTTTTAGATACCCTTTTGTCCAAAATAGGTTATGGCTCAGTTTTACAGAACTGGGATTGATTCATCTAGAATGATGAATGAGTCCGACCAGGCTTGAAAATTAACATTAGTAGCATTGTAGAATTCATTTCCAGTCTTCATCCATATTCTAGGTGCACACTTTCAGTTTCGTCAAGTTCTAATGCAATTTGCATTCATTTGTAGGTGTTCTTGCATTACACAATGTGTTTTCAAATAAGTTGTATTTCGTTAGTGTCCATTCAATAATCAATAGTTTTCACTAGTTTTCTGCATTTAAATCAGTTTATTTAGACATATTGCATCCATATAACATTAATCTTTGAGTGTAGACGTAAGCATTTTTTTCCCATCTATCTCCTTCTAGGTGAAAAATTGTATAAGTGATAGAAAGCATGTGGGTGCCAAAAATCTATGTTATATGGTTTTCTGCATTTTTAGACACCCTTTTTTTCAATGGAATAGTTTCACATATCTAGGACTAATTCACCCAGAATGGTGAATGAGTCGCACCAGGCCTAAAAATTAGCATCAAGAGCATTCTAGAAGTCATTTCTAGTCCCCATCCATATCTCAAGTGAACACTTTTAGTTTTATCCATTTCTGTTGCAGTTTACTATTTGTTTCTATGTGTTTTTGCATTACACAATGTGATTTTTAAAAAAATGCATTTCAATAGTTTTACATTTCTAATCAATCAATTTTTCAATTATATGCATCTAGATCATTGCATTTAGGCATATTTACATTATACATTCCTTAGTTTTAGTGAACCACCTAGATTTTGGGTGTGGGATCTATCTCTTTCCATTAGGTGAAAGACCCTAATTGAGCAAAAGAGACATAACATTTCACACCTCATAAAATTTATGGCTCAACAATATGTAAATTAGGGAATATAAAGAGTTCTATAATTTATAACAAATAATGTGCAATGCATGTGTAATAAAAGGCATTAAATAAATAAGATGTAGGTATACCTTGTAGGCATTTCCATGGCCTAGACACATAGAAGAAAAGAAGGCGTGCTCTCCACCCTACCATATTGGTTCATGTAGCCTCATGGGTTGTCACCAAACCCCCAAGAAAGAATATACATTTCCCACCACTATGATCAATGCTGAAACCAATGTTTCGGCACTTGAAAAATTTTACTTAAGATTTGTTTTTTTTGGATATTTGATTGTGTTTGAGTATTTTCATCCACAAAAAGAAACAAAATCAAATAGCCAGAGACAACAAACCTTAAGGATTATGGATTGTGGAAATCTCATACCATTAACCTAAGAATTTTTTTTAGTTGAAATCAATGTTATACATTTTTGAAAGCATATATAGTTGTATTATTTATGACAAATAATTATACATTTAGTTGTGAAATAAGAGATGGAATAAAGGAAATATAGCCTTACCTTATATATAAATAGAATGTAGTTGTATGTTGTACACCATGATGAACATGTGATCACAAAGCATGGTTTCAATCAGATATAGCTAGACACAAGAAAAATGTAAAGTTTAGTGTAGGGAACATGTGTCATTGGTAGACAATATCTAAATTATAAAATATAAATAGTTCTTTACTTTATAACAAATAATATCTAATGACACTCCTCCCCATCCACTTCACCAAGGCCTCATTTTGAGGCTTTACCACTTCCGTCTTGTCCTATGCCCACCCAAACCCATTTCTACCATTTGTATTGAGGAAATTGAGCCTCCCAATGTGACCAACATTTCCCTAGCCATGTCCAAAGGTCCCATCAGAAAATCCCATTTAGCCCCTATGCCTAAACCCACTACCAAAAAACTTAAAGGAAATGTGGGTGTTGCTCAAACTAGTGTTGCAGCTAGTCTATGTGAACTCAAGTCAACCCCTACCAGGATTTCTTGTAAACCCACCCTGAAGAAGAAAGGTAAGGAGGAAGTGAAGGGTTTGATGGAGCCTCTGACTAGCAACAAAAAAGGTAAAAATGTGATGGGAAAGGATTCTAAGGGGGACACGGTGGTCATAGCTATGCTGGTGTCTGGTGGTGATACCATCATCAGTAGATCTGGTAGATTGGCCAAGAATAACAAAAAAGTGCAGGTTAATGACTTGGATTTAGAAGAGGAGCAGTCTGATAGAAAAGAGAGCAAGGATGAGTTTGGGGATGAGGAGGAGAAGTATGTTAGAGGGCCCCACTCTATTCCTCATATTAGAAAAGTGTAGAAGGAGAACTTGGATTTCCAGTCCTCAGACCCTTTGGATGTGGAGTGTGTTGACACTGTGAAGACTGTAGATTATGGGGAGGAGCTCTATGTGCTACAAGAAAGGATGGAGAAATTGGACAAAAAATTCTATGGCTTGACCTACTTCATTTTCAAGCTTGTCTACTGTGTTACTAGCACCCTATCAGCGATCATGAAGGATGAAATGGAGAAGAAGAATGATTTTGATGGCCATGAATAGGTTGGGGATGATGTTAATCTCCTGTCGAAGAATTAGGAAAATACCAGTTAGTCTATTGTTAGTCTATTTTTTGTTTGTCCATTGTTGGTTCAATGTATTAGTTTTTTGGCTTAGAATTTTTTATGTTTTTTGGTCCTAAACTTTGTTGGCCCTTGTGGTTCTCTATGTAAAGGGTACAACACCCTATAAATTCTACTTACCATATTGAAAAAAAAAAGTCTAATGCTTGTGCAGTAGAAAATATCACATAAACAAGATGCATACATACCTTGTGGAGAGAAGGAGGCACATTATGTTTATAATTATAACCCCATGTTTATAATTATAACCCCCATATAATTCAGCTTTGGCAACTAAGAATTTTCTTCAGTTGAAATTAGTGTTATTCATTTTTGAAAGTATATACAATTCTATCATTTGTGAGAGAGGATTCGAGATGCAGTTATAAAATAAGACATGGAATGAAGGAGATATAGCATTACCTTGTATATAAATGGAATGTAGTTGCAACTCGTACACCATGCAAATGGTCTGTTTGCAAAGTTATTTTAAGAATTGTCAAGATCTGTAGTTATAGCTGAGAATATTTGCAATCTAATTTAGTTAGAATCTTATATAGTTAGACATAAATGGTTTGAAGGCGATACCACTGCAGGTGCATCATTGACCAAAGAAGAGGAAGGTATTTAAAGAAACATTGAATAGAAAATTCTATTAGTAATCACCATAGAAATAAAACTTTGACCAACTTGGCAGTAGTGATTGCAATTGTACAATGGAGGCAATGACTAGGAAGAAAAATTAGAAATGGGGGGAATTATAAATGCATTGAAATGAACAAGGAAAGGAGAAGCGATATAGTTACCATAAAGAATGGAAACATTGCAGCATGATGGCAATGTAAAAAATTGTTGGAGACGATCCTCTTCTTTGGTTTGAACTGCACGATATTTGTTGAAATGTAGTCTAGAGTATCTATCAAAAGAGAAAGGTAGATCTATAAGTATTTTTGTTATTGATTTTACAAGGGAAAGAGATGTGAACATTATTCCTTTTCTTTCTTTAGTTCCAATATCTATTGAAGTTGTCTTCAGTTTCAACCCATGAGATTTATGTATTGTTATAGCCCAAGCCATTGTCAAGGTGACCTATCTTTGGCTGCCCCATGTGATCGGGGGGACAGGGATGGGTTTTGGGTTGTCAGGATCCCATGTTGGGCCAATGTAGTTTGGGAAGTGGACAACAAACATATTCAAGTGGTTGAGGTGGTTTAGCTCCCGTAGAATATACCATAGACTTCAAAAACCTAATGACCCATTAACCAAGCTAGTTGCCACCCAAAGATTTTTTGTTAACATTACTTGTTCACCAATTGCAAGTAAAAGCTCTGCTTGAAGTTTCTCATTATCACCATAATCAAGTCTATTTTGCTGAGTAGTTTCAACAGCACTAATTGCAATGGGAACATTTAAATATTGAAGCATTTTTCTATTGTGCAAGGAAACCAACCTATTTGTTGGGAATAAGTGAATAAATACATCAAAATCTTGGTTTTCCTTAACTAAAAGCATGGAATTTGTTCAATTCACAATATTTTTCCAATCATCTTGACATACCTGAAAATTTCTAATATTGAAGAGGAGTGTACCAAATTGTTGTTGTCTATCAGATTGTCCATGCTGGTGGAAGACTATGTCAAGCATGACAAAAACATTAAAAGTGTGCCAAAGAGCCAAGGCTATGGAGCAAGAAGTGTAGAAAGGCCTATCCAAAATAGGTGGAAATTTTCCTAGGTCACCCACAAGTATAATAGAGGCACCACCAAATAGTTGCATATGTTTAGTAGGAAATACTTTCCGCAATTGGATATCTATTTTGAGCAAAAATTTGGGCCCCAAGAAGCTCATTTAATTAATTTAGATGTACTTAATATGTATGAGGTCCTCTTGAAATATGGTCAATGGATATCCTTTTAATAGATTCATATCTCTAATTGGTATCTGGAGAGTTGTATTCACTGTAGAGGCATGTATATTGTAGGAATCCACCCTTGTTGGTGCCAAAGAAAGCAAAGGATTCATTCTTTGGTTTGGAGATCTATTTAGTGTTCTTTGGATGTTGTCTATAAGAATGATTTACCTATACGAATTGTACCTTGAATAATCATATGCGACAGTAATGATGAAGACAGGGCAAGATGGTGTTGTTCAATAATATCTAGACCAAGCTTTTGCTTAGGAGATAGTTGATGATAAAGTGTAGGTGCAGCCAGTGGGAAAAGAGTATCTTCAATTGTATGTAATTTACTTATTAAGATGAACTTTATAGCAATGTTATGAAAATTCTTAGGAACATGATGGGTATTTGTAGGATCATCATGGAAAAAATAGGCCCTTAAGTGGCAAAAGTTTTAGAAAAATTAGAGTTAGGAAACTTGACGTAAAAATTTGAATAAGTTATCTATATTATTTCAAAAATATGTAAGAATAGAATTTGTGGAAAATTGAATTTAGTTTCTAAAATACTAGGTTTATTTTTTAAAACAAAATCTATTTGGTGAAATTTGAAATTTCAATGCATTACTTAAATTTTAGGGGAAAAATAAGAAGTAGGTGTATGTCCCACCACCTAACCACAATAAAATGATAATATTTTTATAAGATTTTAGATATAAGTAGAGGACTCATGTTTGATGTGATACATATTCTTTTGTAATTTTTTCCCAAGTAAATAATTAATTATGATTTTTTAATACAACTTTTAAAAAATATAAAAACTCATATGTCTAACCACCTTAACTTGGTCAAAACTTAATTAAATTCATTTTATTTTAATCTATAGTATATGAAGCATAGAATGACACATGTTTTAGATTAAAAAAATGTGATACCATTTGAAATTTATAGATGTTTCAATCACCTCATCAATCGACTTTAGTCATAATTCAAATAGAAAATGAATAATAATTATTTATTAAATTCAAAATAAAGCATAATTTATATTGGTGGAAAGTTGAGAATCTCCTTTAAAAACCCTTTTTGTTTCATTAATTTCAGGTAAAAAAAAATCATCAGCCACATACCCTAAAAATACCCATCATATCACCACTTTTTGGCCCATCATGATCCTACACATACCTTGATGTCCAACCCACACATGATTTAAATCAAAGTCCCGTCTACCCAATAGTTGCAGCTGGTCAAGGAAAACATTGTTTATAGGACCAAGGCAAGAAAGCAACTCCCATTCATATTGATTTGTGGGAGGAAAAAATTGGGTGCTATCAATATCA
The DNA here is from genome assembly GCA_007258455.2 of Sequoia sempervirens. NCBI lineage: Eukaryota > Viridiplantae > Streptophyta > Pinopsida > Cupressales > Cupressaceae > Sequoia > Sequoia sempervirens. Next base: position 25,690 of record VDFB02355823.1, on the reverse strand, counting down.
CTATTACCTTCTTCTTCATTGGTGGGGGGAGAAATAACTCTATTGATATGCTAAGGGCGATAGCCAGCAAGATGAAATAGCCTTTAGTTTTGTGTTATACTATCTCTAGTGAGGCCTATGTTTGCTTCAAAATTTTGAAAAGGCTTGTAGAGTAGCAGTTATGACCAACAAAATGTTTCAAAGGTATCACTATGCTTTGGGGGCTAGACTTGAATAGTAGGTAAACAGTGATGATAGCAGGTTGTGGTTGCAAACACCAAGCCCCACCTTTGCAATTTTTTTGAAATGTATAAAATTGTGCAGATTTAATAAGGGATATAGTCTCCATTTCAACAGGTCTTTTCATGTAACAATGAATATAACCACTTTCAATATCATCACCATTATCAGCTATTTTCAAATGGTGGAATGTCTTCCTACCCAAGTTCAAAGATAGTAAATGTCTACTTGAGATGACAAGGGGAAACTTTTGCAACATGTGGCATGTTTCTTATGCACTAATGTCATGATCTACAACCAAGTTCATCATGAATTTTTGATAGGAAAGAAATGCTTTTTCCATAGAATAATTCATATTTTCAAGCCTCTGCAAGATATCAATATAGCTTTCAGACTTTTTTTCAAAATTTGATGCATATTTGGAAATGTATTTTAGCATAATTTTTCTTGACAAGACTAGCTGGAAATCAATGTTTGCTCTCTATATTGCAAGCATCCTAGGGTTGTGGATATTAACATGCTCAACATTTCTTGTTGGCTTATAGGATTTGTTTGATTCATGGTCAATTACCAATTTCAATGATGATTGTGCATTCTATGGAGCTTTGTAGCGACATTGGAATTGGTGGAATTTTTTCTTGAGAAAACTGTACTACGTACATTTGGTATGCCTTTGTACCATGTTTAGCAACTGTTCATAATCCACCATTGGATTCATGCAATAACTATGTGAACTATCAATCAAACATAGGTACTCCAAAGGAGAGTGGTGGACTCTTGATATTAGCTATTCTTGGGAATGAGGATTCCATGCTAAAACATAGCAGTCAAAGAATTTTTTTGCTTGTTGAAGCTCATGTGGGTTGGACCAATCAAGCATTTCAATATTTGAGGCACTTAGAAGCCACAAGAAACCATGGACATGGGTTGATCCATAGTGTTGTCACTCATACCTATACCGGTAATCCTTTGTATGGAAAATCCTCTCAATAACCTCTTCCTAAAAAAATGGTGAACCGCAAGTGCATGTACAAGGTTGTTATGTTTGGGTTATGGATGAAATTTTCAGCGAAGCATCTTCAGGAGTATGGGATATTCAATTGGGCATGAGGATCAATTACCTCATGCAAATCAGGCCATTTTGTGTCTACAAAGCTCAAAGTGAAGAAGAGATTTGGTGTGCCAAGCTGGTGGATCATTGCTACAAGCTCTTCTCGACACTTGCCCTAGTATGACCACATTCCTCGCAAAGATGCACCAAAGAAAACAAGTCATTTTTCTATTTGGGTGTTAGGAACATCCCAAATCAATTGTCACAAAGCAACAAAAAACTTTGGGATCCTTTCTTCCAATTTTTTTCATGAAAACATAAGCTTATTCTTGGCTTCGATGTCTCATTATCATATTATAAAGGTAACGGATAAATCTGACATGTCTCCCAAACCTGTTATCATAGTATCTCATCAAGTGCAATGCATATTCATGTAAGTGAATTTGTATGCTTCTTGATTGTAGGGCCATTGTTGTTCCAATGTGGGAAAATGTTGGAAAAGCCATGCTTAATAACCCTTCTATATTGTATTCATTGATAGGGTTAGAATTTATCTCATTCCAAGGAAAATTATCTTGACTAATGTCTTCAATTAACAAGGCATCTCCAATTGCATGCAATTCCTAGGGAGGGTTGGGCATCAATGGAATAAATGATGATGAGTCCTCAAGTTTTTCTTCCTCATTAATAGCACTTTCTAGACTTGCCATTGGTTCCTGGCTATGTTATGTGTTGGTTCTTTCAATATGTGTAGAAGATCATAGATGTCAGTACTTATTGTAGGAAACAAATTTAACAATCACAATCAATTGTATCATCACTATAGTATGGATCATTCTCAATTTTGTATATTAATGCAGCCATGACAATATGTTTTTCAACATAGCAATCATAATTCAAACCCCCTAAATGCCAGTCCTTTGAAAAATCACCACTTCAAGATCATGTAGGGGATGTGGCAACAAAGTTACAATGGTCATGATTTCTTGAGGGAAGCTTATAGTATGGCCACTATATTTATATTTGGCCTCCTCTAGCATTGATCACTTACAAAATTGAGCAACTCTAGCTATAAGCATTTCTTCAACCTAAGTAAGCTTTGCAAGGATAGGAGGATGTGGTCTTGAATCCATATTGTTCACTAAATTGAATCTACGGATGCCCTTTTTAGAAGAATAGCATAGGAATACAATGTTTTGTTTGATTCTTGCACTTTCATGTTGGCATATATTTCCTTGCAAACACTACAAACTTTCAAATTAGACAAAGCATCAATGCACCGATGGAAGGATTTCATTGCAATGTGAAAAGAATCTCCAAACATGTTGCTAAAGTGGTGGGGGGCTGATCACATGGACAACAAGCCATGCCCAACAATGGTTTCATGAGGTCTACAACCACCTACTATTGAGGCACCTCCACTAGGAAGGTTGTGTGGAAGTTAGGAAGGGATGGGTGGTGTCGGTCTATAGAAGCAAGCATGTTCTTCCAATGATCTTGGAAAAAATTGTGGTGCACTTTCTTGATCAAGTGGGGCCAAGCAAGGACAAACTATAGTGGCACTTTGTTGCAAGTATTTGGCTCGATGGCCCACACAAATATGGTCTCTATGGCTCACATAATATTGTTGGTTTCTTTGGTTTTTTGCTGCCTTTTTCAGTACACACTTGATGTAGGGCTGGAACTTGAACAAGGATTAGGAGCCTACAACCATTTTATTAGGAAAATAATAAAATGCTTGCAAACACCAACTTAAAAAACAATGGCATAACTACATAGGTCAAGCCAATTGAATATGAAACAAAATAGACAAAGGTAGAGAGCAACACTCAACAATTCCCTATTGAAAGCAACATAAACTCTATAACAATAAATATTTTAGTGCATTGCAACCATTGACACAAAACAAAAGGTATAAATGAAACAATACTAGTTTCAACAATGCCCTTGATGGAAAACCCAAAAAATAGAAGAATCCATAGTGACAAAACCATGCACAAATGAAAGGAAACCCACACATGCACAAATTATTTTTTTCAACAATTCCTTATGGAGAACAACCAAATCATACATATATGCATATGTATATGTAAATGTATCTATCCATATGCAATGCACTATCGATGGAGAGTGTAATGAAGAGAAGGTACAGTGCATTTTTTAAAGGAGAATGTGATGTCACTACTACTTAAATGTATGCATCATTCCCTCCTTCATTCCACTCTCCATCTAAATTTACTTCACTTTCTTGATTGAATATGCATATATTTTGACAAAGAAGATAAAGTGCTTGCAAACACAACTTAAAGAGCAACAGTGCAGCTAAAGGACAGATGGAAAATATAAACTGAAATAGAACATAGGAACACCTACACTCCACCCTACCATATTGGGTCATGGAGCTCCATGGGCTCTCACCCAAACCCCGAGAAAGAACATACATTTTCCACCACTTCAATCAATGGTGAAACCAATGTTTCTTATTACACTTAATATACAACCTATCATTCTAACAACTCCATTTTGAGGATGAAAGAAATAAAAATTAGAAATGTGCATCTAACTTGAAATACCTATATATCAATGTAGATTTTGTTTTGCAAAAACATATGTAGGCATTCCATGCCCTAGATACATTTGTAGTAATCTATTACATAGATATATATACATGCAAAAAGAATGTGTGGGAATGTGTGTATGTAGTATTACGTACAGAGGACATGTATACTATCTACCACTCTAATAAATATAGAGATCCATGTTATATATTACACTTAATATATATCATACCATACATAGAAATGTTATGAGCACCTAATCTCACAAAAATACATATGAAACACACCAAAAGTAGGCCTACTCTCCACCCTACCTTATTGGCTCATGGAGCATCATGGGCTCTAACCAAACCCCCTAGCAAGAAGATTCATTGTCCACCACTATGATCAATGGTAAAACCAATGTTGCTTAGTACACCCAATATAGAGCCTATCATTCCAATAGTTCTTTTTTGATGCTGAAAGGAATAATAGCCAAGTTGTGGCAACTGGAATGATGCATTGGATTCTTATGCAGGAATTTTCTACTAGGAAATATAAAACCATGTGCAAAAAAAAGAACCTGCATGGGCACAAATTCTTTTTTCAACAATGGCTTATGGAGAACAACCAAAACATACATATATGCATATGTATAGGTAAATGTATCTATGCATATGCAATGAATTTTTGATGGAGAGTATAATGAATGGAATGTACAATGTACTCTTTGAAGGAGAGTGTAACGATGTTGTTGCTTATGGTTATGTATCGTGCCTTCCTTCATTATAGCCTCCATCTAGAAGAACTTCACTTCTTTGATTACATGTGCATATATACATATGCATATATTATGATGAAGACAATATAAAATGAAACACAACAAAACAAGTCATGCTCTCCACCTTACCGTATTGGGTCATGGAGCCCCATGGGCTCACACCAAACCCCTAAGAATGAACATACATTGTCCACCACTATGATCAATGGTGAAACAAATGTTTCTTATTACACCCAATATAGATCCTATCATTCTAACAATTCATTTTTTGAGGCTGAAAGGAATAATATCCAAACTGTGGCAACCAACATCATGCATTGGATGCATATGTAGGATTTTACTACTTGGAAATATAAAACCATATGTTAAAAAATAAAACCCCACACATGCACAAATTAATTTTTCAAGAATTCCTTATGGAGAACAACCAAAGCATATAATTATGCATATGTATATGTAAATGAATCTATTCATATGTAATGCATTTTGGATGGAGACTATAATGAATGGAAGGTACAATGCACTCTTTAAAGGAGAGTGTAGCGCTACTACTGCTTTTGGTTATGCATCGTTCTTTCCTTCATTCTAGCCTCCCTCTAAAATAACTTCACTTCTTTGATTGCACATTCATATACACATATACATATGCATAAGCATATATTACAATGAAGAAAATAAAGTTCTTACAAACACCAACTTAAAGATCCACAATGTAGCTAAATAATAAATAGAAAATATAAAATCGAACACAACAAAAAAAGGACTACTCTCTACCCTACCATATTGGGTCATGGAGCCCCATGGGCTCTCACCAAACCCCTGAGCAAGAACATACATGGTCCACCACTTGGATCAATGGTGAAACCAATCTTTCTTATTAAACTTAATAAACAACCTATCATTCTAACAACTCCTTTTTGAGGATGAAAGAAATAATAACTAAAATGGTGCATCTAACTTCAAATAGCTATATATTGGTGAACATTTAATTTTTCAAGAACACATGTACACATTGCATGCGCTAGATGTATTCATAGGAATCTATTGTGCTGATAAATATTGCTAAAGAACCCACTAAAAAATTATGTGTAGAAATGTATGTACATGGAATTAGATGTTGAAAATATACATATATAGATGAATGGAAACTTATACATATACATACGTACTAATATATGTGTTGAACAGGGAAGTCAAAATTCAACCTTCAAAGAAGCTCACAATCTTGGCTCACAGCCTTGATAGTAGGTAAAGCCATTGAAGAACACCCAAAAATTCCTTATTGAAAATTGGGAAGACTTATTCCACCTCTTCTGATGTTTTAAATGGTAGGTGTTATTACAACAATCACCACTACACAGAAACCATACAATAGTTAATGTTCATGCTAGGAGGGCAAGCTTTTTTGAAGGTGCAAGTTTGGCCATCTGTTGTGAAGTTTCTATGAAGGTGGTTGGAGGTTATTTTGTGATTTTTGCATGGGGAAATGATTCCAAAAGCAATACAAAAGGCTTGGTAATGGTATTGATTAGAGCGATGGACAATTTATGTCCCCTATGTACGTATATGTATGTATGTCATAGAAGATGCAAACAACATTGATTCCATAAGGCATTGTTGATTGTTGTTCTCTAGGTTAGGGTATACTATTTCATTTTCATCAAGAGACTATTGAAAAGGCTATATTGTTTCATTTTCAATAAGGTACTATTGAGAAAAGGAAATATTTTTCATAGATTTGTTATTGTGATTTTTTGTTTAATGTGAGCATTGGTTGCAGTGATGCACAATGTATTTTCCCTATGTGCAGATATGTGTGTATGTAAAAATAGATGCAAACAAAATTGATACATATTGATCTCTATGTTTATTCTATTGGGACATTCTTAGAATGATAAGCTATATTTTAAGTTTTATATGGAACATTGATGCCACCATTGATCTAACTTTAGGAACTCACATGTAGTAGCAATATACTATACACTCAGCCAACACAAGAAGATTAAAACTACAAACATAAAATGACAAAATTTTGGAAACCGCTAGTTCTGTGGTTTCCCCCTATTATGTGAACTTTGGTTAGAATTTTTGTTAGCCTTCTCATTTTTTAAGCCTTCCAGTGCTCGGAATGTGCTCAGGAAAAAATTTGTGTATTTTTTTTAATTTTTAAATTACAAGCATTTGGTGCATTGATAGAGAAGGCCAACAAAATTAAAATCCAGTTGGCATCAACATTAATTTTTGTATGGTTCTTCTATGCTGACAATATTTGCAAATTAATAAAATAGTCCATGTTCTACTTGAAGGATAGTTGCTATTTGTCTAAACCTCATCAAGGATTTGTTACAATGGGAGGTTGTATATTAAGTGTCAGATGAAACATTGATGAAATCCTTATTGAGGCCTAGACAAATAACAACTATCCTTGAATACATACATAAACAACCAACAATTCCTTATTGTGAAGAACAAAACCTATTTTATCACTTTCCAACCATTCCCAAAGGACATAATCCATAGATCAAATAAATTATTTGAGGCCATAGAACAACAATCAACATAAAAATTATCTCTATGGAAAATAGGATAAACTATTTTATTACTATGAGAAATAAGAAGAATTTCAATAAATGCAACATATTGCTCTCAAATAGTAGAATTGCAACTATCAATTGAAACATATCTGGGTATGTGCAAGATCATGATGGGCCAAAAAGTGGCGATATAATGGGTATGTGTAGGATATGTGGCTGACAATATTTTTTTACGCAAAATTGATGAAACAAAAGGGTATTTAGAGGATATTCTCAGCTTTCCACCAATATAAATTATGTTTTACTTTGAATTTAATAAATAATTATTATTCATTTTCTATTTGAATTACAACTAAAGTCCTAATTGATACTTAATTGAAAACATCTATAGCTTTCTAAACGGGTATCACATTTTTTGAATCCAAAACATGTGTCACATTTTATGCTTCACATACCATAAGAATAAAAAACATGAATTTCATGAAGTTTTGACCAAGCTAAGGTAGTCGACATAATGATTTTTTATATTTTTAAAAAGTTATAATAAAAATTCATAATTAATTTTACTTGGAAAAAAATTATAAAAAAAAATAGGCATCACCGCCGACATAAGTCCCTCTACTCTTATATTTAAAATATTATAAAAATATTATCATTTTATTGTGGTTAGGTGGTATTTAATTACACCTACTTTTTATTTTTTCTCTAAATTTAAGTACTACAAAGATTGAAATTTCAAATTTTCACCAAATAGATTTTTTAAAAATAAACCTAGTATTTTAGAAACTATATTCAATTTTATATAGATTCTATTCTTACATATTTTTGAAAACAATATAGATAACTTATTCAAATTTTTATGTCAAGTTGTCTAACTCTGTTTTTTCTAAATTTTTTGCCACTTAAGGGCCTGTTTTTCCATGGTGATCCTGCACATGCCCATCTACTTGTTCCTTTGTCAATCATTGCAATAATTTTGTATCAATGGACACAAGGCCAAGGCATGCCAAGAATCAATAAAGTTGTGTGGAGAAGTTTTAGTATAGGCCTACAAAAAAATTTGTAATCATCTTATGAAAAGAATAAGGATACAAAGGAGTATTTATGAATGTTGTCTACATTTGATTTCACATACATACATATCTTCACATAGGGGTGAATGTTGTCTGCCTCTAATTTCACAAACATGCATATTTGAACATAGGGAATGTAAAATGAACAGCAACAAAAGAAGGCATGCTCTCTACCCTACCTTATTGCGCCATGGAGCCCCATAGGCTCTCATGAAACCACCAAGCAAGAACATACATTGTCCACCACTATGGTCAACGGTGAAACTAATCTTCCTTATTACACTTAATATAAAGCCTACTATTGTAAGGATGCATGTTTGAGGATGAATCAAATAACAACTATATTCCCAAAACAATAAATATGGGGAGGAGTATTTATGAATTTTGACTACATCTAATTTCACATACATACATATCTGCACAAAAAAAAGGGAATGAATCAATACAAAAGAGACATACTTTTTAGTGTGTATATATTTTCAAGAAACATATTCCTACATATACATCCAATACATGCAATACATATATTTTGGGTTCCAAAACAAAATCTACATCGATATATATGTATCCAAAGTTAAATGCACATATATACACATTGTTCATTGTTGTTCAACAAGTCCAAAAATATTATTTCATTTATGATTTCCATGTACTGGAAATGGGTGGATAGAAATGAAAGAGTATATAGATACACTTAAAAAGAAATATCTATACAGATATATATGCATCTAGAGTTATATGTATACAATACACATATACATCCATAAGTGGACTTCAAACATATGAATGTTGTTTGCATCTAATTTCAAAAATGCATAGATATGCACATAGGAAAAATAAAATGAAACACAAAAAAATGAGGCCTACTCTCCACCCCACCATATTAGGTCATAGAGCCTCATGATCTCTCATGAAACCCCTGAGTAAGAACATACACCATCCACCACTCTAATCAATGGTGGAATCAATGTTCCTTATTACACATACTATACATCCTATCATTCTAACTACTCCTTTTTTGAGGCTGAGAGAAATAATAATTGAAAAGGTACATTTAACTTTGGATCCCCCAGACAATAAACATGGCAATCAGTATATAAGAATCTTTTCTACATCTAATTTCACATACATACATATCTACACACAACAAAAGATAAATGAAACACATAATTTTTGTGTTTTTATATTTCCAAGCAATAGATTCCTACAAATGCATCCAACACATGCAATACATATATATGCAGCTCCAAAACCAAAGCTACACCAAAATATATATATCTAAAGTTAGATGCATATGTATACACATTGTTGATTGTTGTTAAATAGCTTTGAACATATTATTTCATTTATGGTTTCCACGTAGTGGCAATAGTTGCACAACAATAAAATTGTCCACATATACAACCACAATAATATCTAGCATTGTAAAGTTACCAAACCAATTAAACAGTTTATGTTATTTACAAAAAGGAATTGTTGATTATTGTTTTGTACCTTTAGGTTATAGCCAAAGATAGAGAACAATAATCAACAATGCCTTGTAGAAAACAACATAAACTGTATGGTGTTGAAACCATGACCAAAAAATGAAAGCCTTAAATGAAACAATGATGGCTTCAAAAAAGACCTAGAAAATTATTTTTTCAACAAAAACCTATCAATAGATGCAAGAACAAATATAGATAAGTTTAAATCTAGATAGAAGCAACATCATTCCATGTATAGGCTACATATGTTGGTGATGGTTGGAATAATAGGTTGCATTCAAAACTTAGCACATTAATTGAGAAGTTTATGTTATTTTCAATAAGGCATTATTCAATGTAGAGTTGTAGCTTGAGCCACACAACATACATAGCTATCCATACCTATACTTGTCAATGCATGTACGTAAATATATATATATATATATATATATATATATATATATATATGTATAAAGGTGATTACATGTATCAACAAGTATAAATGTAGAAATATATATATGTGTAGGTAGACTCAAGCTAAATCACAAAAGTATTGTGTACTAAGTAGACCACAATCATGATTGAACGTCACATAGGAAATATTATTAAAAAAATGAAGTTATATGCAACTCTAATAAAATGAAAGACACATAAATAGCTACACATAGGTTACTCCCAAAATGGATAGCAAACAAAAAGGTGAAGGACACATAAATAGCTCAAAATATAAATAAGGAAGACTATATATAACAAGCACCGCCAATTCAAACTAAAGGATTTTCGCATCTCGTTGTATGCACATGGAAAAGAGCCAATACAATTCTCAACAACAAAAAGGAAACAATGAATAGACTTATGATATTGGTGGCCGAGGGTTGTCCAACATCTTGGGAAGAGCTAGAGGCCATCAACATTGTTGAGGCTACTCTTTAAAAAGGCAAGAGATGCAACTCCGGTGGCTGGCTATGAGCTCTTTGCAAGAACAACACAAGGGCCAAAGGTTCAATTAAAGCAACAAAGGATGATGACCTCTATTCCCAATTTTTTATTTGAAATTTTTTTATCTTTCAATTTTTTTGTAGAGACATTAACAATATGAGTGAAAACAAATAATATAAAAATGGAACATTTGGAAAACTCTTTGTAAATCATTTAAAAAATACTCTATGTTCTTGTAAAAAAACCCAATGAAGAACATACATTGTCCATCACTGCAATCAATGGTGGCATCAATGTTCCATATAAAATTTAAAATACATCTTACCATTGCAAGAATGTTCCAACAAAATAAACATGGGGATCAGTATGTATCAATTTTGTTTGCATCTACTATGACATACATACATATCTACACATAGGGGAAATACATTGTCCATCACTACAATCAATGGTGGCATCAATGTTCCATATAACACTTTAAATAAAGATTATCATTCCAAGAATTTGTCAGTATGTATCAATATTGTTTGCATCTAGTATGGCATACATATATATCTGCACATAGGAGAAATAAATTGAAACACAACAAAACAAAGCATTTTTCATCACTACAATAAATGTTGACATCAATGTTCCATATAACATTTAAAATATAGCCTATCATTCCCTACATGCAAATATATGTATTAGTTGTTTTGTGGTCATGGTTACAACACAATAAAATAGTTAATTATGTTATACAATCTTTATTCTTTTTCATAAGGCATTGTTTATTGTTCTCTAGCTTTGGCTATATTATTTCATTATCGATAAATTACTAGTGGGGAAAATAATTTTTCCATATGGATGGGTTAGTCACTGTCAATTCTTCTCTTTTGTGTGTTTTTTCTATCTGGGTCACTATTAAAACCAATATTGTTTAATTTATGGTTCACATTTTATGATGAGTCATAGTGAATTCTTCTATTTTTGTCTAGTTTTCCCATCTGAGCCACTATTGAAACCAATATTGTCTTATTCATTGCTTGCATTTTGTCGCTATGGTTGCAACACAATAAAATAGTCAACGTTATATAATTTATGTTAATTTTCATAAGGCATTGTTGGGTATGTGCAGGATCATCATGGAAAAAACAGGTCCTTAACTGGGAAAAATTCAGAAAAATTAGAGTTACGCAACTTGACATAAAAATTTGAATAAGTTATCTATATTATTTCAAAAATATGTAAGAATAGAATCTATAGAAAATTGAATGTAGTTTCTAAACTACTAGGTTTGTTTAAGAAAAATAAAAATCTATTTGGTGAAAATTTGAAATTTCAATGAAGTGGTACTTAAATTTTAGGGAAAAAATAAGAAGTAGGTGTCTGTCTGACCACCCTAACCACAATAAAATGATAATATTTTAGATATAAGTAGAGAAATCATGCCTCGATGTGATGCATATTTTTTTATTTTTTTCCAAGTAAATAATTAATTATGAATTTTTTATTACAATTTTAAAAATATAAAAAATATGTATGTCTGACCACCTTAACTTGGTCAAAACTTCATGAAATTCAATTTTATTTTTTAATCCTATAGTATGCAAAGCATAGAATGTGATGCATTTTTGGATTCAAAAATGTGATACCATTTTAGAGCTATAGATGTTTTTCAATCAACCTATCAATCAAGACTTTAGTCGTAATTTGAATAGAAAATAAATAATAATTACTTATTAAATTCAAAATAAAGCTTAATTTATATTAGTGTAAAGTTGAGAATATCCTTTAAAACCCTTTCGCTTCATCAATTTTGGGTAAAAAGATAGTTGTCAGCCACATACCCACTATATTGCCACTTTTTGGCCCGTCATGATCCCACACATACCCTATTGATTGTTGAGCTCTAGCTTAGGCTATATTGCTTCATTTTCATGAGATATTGTTGAGAAGGCTATATTGTTTCAATTTTCGATAAGCTATTGTTGAGAAAAGACTATATTGTTTGTTAAAATGAATATTGTTTGATTTATGGCCTCTGTGTATTGCTTTTGCAACCATCACCCCATGCAAGGAAAACAAAATAACCTCCAACCACCTTCACGGAAGCTTAATAATAGGTGATTGAACTTGCACCTTCATAGTAGCTTATCATTGTGGCATAAAAATTAATTTTTGTATGGCTTCCATGGAGTGGCGACAGTTACATATGAGCTTGCCATTGTGGCATCAACATTAATTGTTGTATGGTTTCTGTGTAGTGGCGATGGTTGTAATAACACCTACCATTTTAAACCTAAGAAAACATACCAAAAGTCTACACAATTTTTGGGTGTTGTTATGTGGCTTTTCTTGCTATCAAAGTTGTGAGCCAAAACATATATACATCTAATTGTGGAAAAAAAAATTGTATGTGGGTATGTTTAGAATCATCATGGAAAAAACAAGCCCTTAAGTGGCAAAAATTCAAAAAAATTAGAGTTAAGCAACTTGACGTAAAAATTTGAATAAGTTATCTATATAATCTCAAAAATATGTAAGAATAGAATCCATAAAAAATTGAATGTAGTTTCTAAACTAATAGGTTTATTTATATAAAATAAAAATCTATTTGGTGAAAATTCGAAATTTCAATGTAGTAGTACTTAAATTTTAGGGAAAAAATAAGTAGGTGTCTGTCTAACCACCCTAACCAAAATAAAATGATAATATTTTTTTATATAAAAGTAGATGACTCATGTCCTGATGTGATGCATATTTTTTGGTAATTTTTTTCCAAGTAAATAATTAATTATGAATTTTTTATTACAACTTTTAAAAAATATAAAAAAATTGTACGTGTGACCACCTTAATTTGGTCAAAACTTCATGAAAATATTTTTTTGTTAATCCTATAGTATGTGAAGCATAGAATGTGACACATGTTTTATATTCAAAAAATGTGATACTGTTTGAAAGATATAGATTTTTTTCAATCACCCTATCAATCAGGACTTTAGTCAAAATTCAAATAGAAAATGAATAGTAATTCTTTATTAAATTCAAAGTAAAGCATAATTTATATTGGTGGAAAGCTAAGAATCTCCTTTTAAAACCCTTTTCATTTCATCAATTTTGGGTTTAAAAAACATCGTTAGCCACATACCCTACAAATACCGATCATGATCCTGCACATACCCATGTATACATTTACTTATGCATATACATAAACATATATGTATGCAATTGAAATTTCTGAGTGCATATAATATGTTCATTCAAATGTGTGTAGATATATGTGTCTATAATGCATTTGTATTGATATATGCATTGAGGAATAGTATCACTAAAGCGACAGGTCGACAACCACCAATGCCTTTTTGATAAGAATGTGATCTATTTTCATACAAGTTGCAACCATCGTCACTACATAGAAATCATAGAACAACTAATGTTCATGCCAACTGCCATTTTAATTTTGATGCCTTTTCTATCAGCTTTCCAAACTATATTAAGTGCAACAAGAAACATTGATTTCACCATTGGGGACAGTGGTGGCCAATATATCTTGTTGCTTGGTTTGTGTTTTTTGGTGATGGTTTTGCAAGTGTTTTTTACTGTGATTTTTTTGTGTTTTCTAGGTTTTTCCATCTGGGTCAACGTTGTAACCAATGTTGTTTCATTTATGGCCTCCACTTTGTGGCGATGGTTGCAACACAATAAAATAGTTAATGTTATACAATTTATGTTTTTTTTCCTTCTTTTGTTTTGAGCCATATATTTTTCCCTATGTGCAGATATGTATATTTGTGAAATTAGATGTAGCCAACATTCATATCTATGATATCCCGTATAATAATTGTAATAAAAAACATTGATATCACCATTGAATATGGTAGTGGACACTGTTTGCATGCCTACCACAAAATAGCATAAACTATTTTAATATTGTTTCATTTATGGTTTCCATTTTGTGGTGATGGTTGCAACACAATAAAATAGTTAATTATGTTATATAGTTTATGTTTTTTTCCTTCTTTTGTTGTGTGTCAGTTAATTTTCCCTATGTACAGATATCTATATTTGTAAAATTAGGTGTAGAAAACATTCATATCTATGACAACCTATTTATTAAGTGTAATAAAAAGCATTTATTTCACCATTGAATATCTTGGTCGATAATGTTTCCACGACTACCAAAAAATAGCATAAACTGTTCTATGAATTCAACAAGTTTTAAATGCTAGGTCTAGAAACCCAGAATGCATATAAATCAATAAGAGAAATAGGTATGTAATAGCAACAAACACATACATTTAACTAGTTATATATTAAGATAATGGGCATTAACTTATAATGTTTAACAAAAAAAGATACAATTCTTTTTTTTATTGTTTATGTCACTTATAGTTTTGTTTCACTTTTAGCGATCTTCCTCATTATATTTTATGTTGTTTGGTTATATACTTATGTCACCCTATTTAACACATGCATCAGTATTTACAGCTATTAAATTTCCTTTCAACCATCAACACCACATGGAAAGGACAAATGAAACAATACTAGTTTCAAAAGTGCCTCATCAAAAATGAATCAATGTAGCAAAACCCACAGACCAATAGTTGACAATGCCTTGCAAATAACAACATAAATTGTATAACATGCACTATTTAATTGTGTTTAAAAAGTGAAACAATATAGCCAAAGGTAGAGAGCAATCGTCACAATCCAACCAGACAAGAAGCAAACAACCATATTGATATAAAAAACTCCACATATCTATATATAGATAAACACATGACCTAAACGATAGATGTAGAAAATGAATATTCATACATACACACTCACACCTTAAATGAAACAATAATGGTTTCAATAGCAACCTAGGAAATTCTATTTTTCAACAGCACCTTATTGAAAAGGACGCAATATAGCCAAAGCTATAGACTAAAAGTCAACAATGCCTTATGGATAACAACTTAAAATCTATAACATTTACTACTGTATTGTGAATCGAATATGAAAAAATATAGCCAAACCTAGAGAACAACACTAAACAATTAACATATAAACATTCAAAATAGTGAACACCAATTGTGTAGATATAAGAGTATCTGGAAATTGAGCCAGACAAGAAGCAGATAACTACAAATAACTATATTGATACTAAAAATTGGAAATATCTATATATAGATAAATGTATTACCTCAAAGATACATGTACAAAATGCATATACAGACATACACACTCACACCCTAAATGAGAAAATAATGGTTTCAACAACAACCTAGGAAATACTTTCTTTCAAGAACACCTTATCAGAAAGGAAACAATATAGCCAAAGATATAGACCAACAGTCAACAATGCCTTACAAATAACAACATAAATTCTATAACACTTACTAATGTATTGTGGATCAAATATGAAACAATATAGCCAAACCAAGATAAATAATAGCAACATATGTTGGAAAAAAACTCACTTTCCCAATACAAAGGTTTCTAAACCACCTTTCTTCTCACAAAACCAATTTTGGCTTATTTTCCAACTTTCCACCTAGACACTCTTATAGGTCTACAAACCTCTTTTTCTCACCTTAACTCTTAGAATCCCTTAACAACCTTTACAACAAACCACCATTTTAAGCACCCATTTCATTCTTCTCCAACATACATCAACCCCATGTAGGACTCCTTTAGACCAACTTTTACAAGTCATGCAAACTACGCTGTCAATATGGCCAAATAAGCCTAATTTCCAAAGCAACCACATTTGAAAGATCTCAAAAACCCAAAAAATCAATGGGGAAACACTCACCAGATGTTAAAACCTCAAATTATCCAACTTATCTTTGGGAACTTGCTCTTTAAGACCTCATTCCACAAAACCCCCTATTTGCACAATTTAGACAAGGGTGTATTAAATAACCCACTTGCAGACCCTACCATACCTTCTCAATGAACTCAACACCTTACAACTAACCTGCACAAACTTAAAAGAACATAAAAAGTGACTACCCTCAGAGATTTCTCACTTTACCCCACTCAAACCTCTCCTTTTCATTTAAAATCACACAAAATGCCATCTAGGGCATCACCAAAAACCATTGTTCTGACCATCCCTGCATATAAAACCTTGCGTACATGTTTTCTAATTCTAATTAAGCCTATCCATGAAGTTAAAGAAGCATACAATGGGTGGAAGGCTTAAAACATCATTTTGATCACACTCAAAACCCTTAAATAGAGTATATAGACCAACTCTCAACAAATTGCTTCTCAAATGCACAAAAACAAATTAAATTACTTCAAACCAAGTATAAGATGATGCTAAGCCTTCTGACCACCAATTCAATCCATTAGAGTGCAAGATCACCCTGTACAAAATTGTATAGTACAAAAGAACATCAAAATTTCTAGAAAATTACAAAAAATTGTAGGGAAATAATGATTTTTATTGATCTTCTCCTATATACAACATCTCCAACCCCAACCTCGAACCAAGTGAGGTATATTTAATAAAAAAAAACCCAACTACCTTGTCTCAACCAACTTCAACCACCATCTTTCAAAAACTAACTATTAACATTCAAATTTGTTGCAATTTTGCAACTTACAAATTGGTCAACTTCTCCATTTTTGACACTTTATTGCACTAAGACTCCCTAATCACCTAAATGACTTGAAATGACTCCTTAGGCACCAAAATGGCCTTGACATGGCCTTATTACATTGAAAATACCCAATCTCACAAAACTCACACCTTGACCTTCTAACTTGATGGCTTGAACTAGGTGCACCTGCACCAAGAACGATAGTCAAAAATTCCCTATGGAGAACAACACAAACTCTATAACATTAAATATTTTATTGTGTTACGACCATTGACACAAAATGGAAGCCATAAATGAAACAATATAAATTGTATAGCACTGCAGCCATCACCACAAAATAGAAACCCTAAATGAAACAATAATGGTTTCAACAACAACCTAGAAAATTCTTTCTTGAGCAAGACCTTATCGAAAACAACCATTTACACACATACACACCCACACATACATAAAAAATAAAATAAAATAGCGAACAAAAATTATGGAGATATAACAATATGTGACAATTGAACCAGACAAGAAGCAAATAATTATATTGATATCAAATAACTGGGCATATCTATATATAGATAACACATGACCTAAAAGATACATGTAGAAAATGAATATACAGAAATACGCACTCACACCTTAAATGAAACAATAATGGTTTCAACTGCAACCTAGGAAATTCTTTTTTACAATAGCATCTTATCGGAAAGGAAACAATATAGCCAAATCTATACACCAATAGTAAAAAATCCCTTATGGATAACAATGTAAACTCTATAACGCTCACTATTGTACTGCAAATTGAATATGAAACAATATAGCCAAACCTAGAGAACAACGCCTAACAATTCCCTATGGAAAACAACATAAAAAGAAAAATAATCAACAATTCCTTATGCAAAACAACATGAACTACATAACATTAACTATTTTATTGCATTGTGTAGACCATGGAGCATCCGGGTCCACAAGTCAACATCAATAAAATATTTTTTTAGTGGTTTTATTTCATTTTGGCTTATTTTGGTTGTTCATGGCATCTCTCAAAATAGAAATTCAAATATTCAGTCAAAATTGCAAGATTCAAGTTTTCACCCAAATTGTTGTTTTGAGGCTCCGCAGGCAGTTTTCAAAATTTTATTCCCAAAGTTCAGTAAGAGTTGGAGAAAAATCCTTTTGCAAGTATATTCCTTCAGGTACCAAATAAAATATGCAAAAAATAATCAGAGTAAAATCTTTCACGGTTTGAGAGATTTTAATGCTCAAAGTTTGAAAAAAAATTGTGTTGACAATCTATGAAAAATTTAAAATCTTGAATTTTATGAAGGCTGGAGCGAAACGGTTTTGTGGAAAGATTTGAAATGACATTATATACATCTTGGCAAGTTTTCAGGTGAATATTAACTTCTAATGAAAAGTTATGCAAAAAAAATAAAAATTATGCAAGTATTGGCAGCCGGTAGTAACTTGCATAAAATGAATTTTAATATTTATTGGAATACTCTTTTAGGAATTTATTATTGGACTTATTCTTAATGAATTTGTAATTGAAATTCAATTAAGAAAAGTCATTGATTATGGTTCCAAATTGGGAAAAGGAATCCAAGACAGTTTGTAACAGAAAATGTATTGATTGAAATATCTTTTTTGAGGAGAAATCATTACTCTTACGTCCAAAAAAAGGATGGGCTGTTACAACAGTGAGAATAGGTTTAAAATATCAATTTAAGAGAAAAAGGCAGCCATAATGGAGTAGATGGCCTAGGAAACAAGTTTTTAGCAAACAGAAGAAAAAATATTGAAGAAAAAGAGGGTTTTTGATACCTGCAAGAAGAAAAACGTCCAACACGGAGTTTGAAGAGTTGTGGAAAAATTTTGGGTTGCAGATTTGAGAGTGAGGAATGTGGGAATGATAATGTGTGTGAGAAGCCATGGATGGCTAATGTAATAAGCTTAATTTGTTGGTTTATGTAATTATTTTCATTGCTAAAAATGAAATGAATTTTATGAGTTTTATTGTGTTAGATTTCTTGTATTGCATTTTGTGTTGTGTTAAGAATATGCAGATTTGAGTTATCCTTGGAGGTGGGAGGTTCCTCTTTGAGAGTCTGAGTATGCACGAGAGGCTAAAGTGAAGATTTTTGTAAGCAGTTACGAATATGAGGCAATTTACACCAAGACTTATGGACAAATAGATCACGAATAGTGAGGCAGTTTGTACGTTGAGATAGTGGATTTGAAAGTGGAAGTAGAATCGCCGATTTGAGGCAACTTCGAAGAAAAAGAAATGTGGAAGGTTGCAATAGAAACTGAGATGAGGGACTTTGAAGGTCCTATATTTGATGAAGAATTTGGTGAAGATGAAGAAAATCTCCTGTTGAAAGAGGAGATGAAAATGATAGAAATTTTATTTCAAGGAAAAATGATGGATGAACAAGAAGATGCGACAATGTGTGAGAACAAGATCCTCATGCAAGAGGATGAAAAGGAAAAGACAGAGATTGTAGTAGTGTCTCTTGTTGAAGACATGAAACAAGAAGGAAAAAGAGGAGTTGCAATGTTTAAAAGGGAAGAAGCTATGAGCAGTAAAGAAGCTATGGAGATTGAAATGGTAGGGATAAGGCCTGAGGATGTTATAGTAGATGAAGATGATAAAGATGATTTATTATCATAGATTTTGGCAGTGGAAAAAGAGTGCTTTGACAAGCTTGCTGATGCAGGAAAGAAGATGAATGTAGCAAATGACAAAGAAGACGATGTTGAAACAATGAAGAAGGATGAAGTAAATTTTGATTTTGAATATGATGATTATTATATTCCTTCTAAGGAAGAGGTTGCAGTAGTAGAAGATAAAGTTGTAGTTGAAAATGGGTATGTGAAGGTTGCATGTTTGTGCATAGAGGTTGTAAAATATGGTGCAGGTGAAACTTGGTGGAGGTGGTCAGTTTGTGGTGGGTTGAATCCTCACCGAAGGAGGAGAGGAGGGAGAGATAATTTGGAGAGGAGGATGTACATGGTGGATACAAGTCCATGAAAAGAATAAAAGAATGAAATGCAGATTTGTTGGAGGATGGTCTGACCATTCAACTCCACATTTGTGAGTGTATGCTCACAAACTTCTTACCCAGCGTGTCTGATGCAGGAGCATCCGGGTCCACAGACAATCAGCATCACCTAAAAATATTCTTTTAGTGGTTTTATTTTATTTTGGCTTATTTTGGTTGTTCATGGCATCTCTTAAATCAAAAATTCAAATATTTGGTCAAAATTGCAAGATTCCAGTTTTTGCCAAATTGTTGTTTCGGGCTCTGTGAGGGCAATTTTTCAAAAATTTATTCCCAAAGTTTAGTAAGAGTTGGAGTAGAATCCTTTTGTAGGTATATTCCTTGAGGTACCATTTAAAATATGCAAAAATAACTAGAATAAAATCTTTCACGGTTTGAAAGATTTTAATGCTCAAAGTTTGAAAAAAATGTGTTGACAATTTATGGAAAATTTAAAATCTTGAGTTTTATGAAGGCTGGAGTGAAACAGTTTTGTGGAAAGATTTGAAATGACATTATATGCATCTTGGCAAGTTTTCATGTGAATATGAGCTTCTAATGAAAAATTATGCAAAAATTAAATTTTATGTAAGTATTGGCAGCCGGTGGTAACTTGCATAAAATGAATTTTAATATTCATTGGGATACTCCTTTAGGAATTTATTATTGGACTTATTCTTAATGAATTTTTAATTGAAATTCAATTAAGAAAAGTCATTGATTATGGTTCCAAATTGGGAAAAAGAATCTATGACAGTTTGTAACAAAAAATGCATTGATTGAAATATCTTTTTTTGAGGAGAAATCATTACTCTCACGTCCAAAAAAAGGATGGGTTGTTACAACAGTGAGAACAACTTTAAAATATCAATTTGTAATAGAAAAAGGAAGCCATAATAAAGTAGATGGCCCAGGCAACAAGTTTTTAGTAAATAGAAGCAAAAAATATTGAAGAAAAAAAGGGTTTTTGATGCCTGCAAGAAGAAAAACGTCCAGCACAGAGTTTGAAGAATTGTGAAAAAATTTGGGTTGCAGATTTGAGAGTGAGAAGCCATGGATGGCTAATGTAATAAGTTTAATTTGCTGGTTTATGTAATTGTTTTTCATTGTTGAAAATGAAATGAGTTTTATGAGTTTTATTGTATTAGATTTGTTGTATTGCATTTTGTGTTGTGTTAAGAGTATGCAGATTTGAGATATGCTTGGAGGTGGGAGGTTCCTCTTTGCATCAGTGGTATCAGAGCAGGAGTTCCTGAGTCTATAGTAGAGCATCGAGTGTGAGGCAGTTGGAGCAGGACCTGTGAGTGTGGATCGAAGTAGGAAGATCTTGAGATTGTAAAGTATGCACCGGGACCTAAGAGTGAAGATTTTTATAAACAGATCGCCAAATGTGAGGCAGTTTACACTAGGACTTGTGGAAAAATAGATCACCGAATAGTGAGGCAGTTTGTACATTGAGATAGTGGATTTGAAAGTGGAAGTAGAATTGCCGATTTGAGGCAACTTCGAAGAAAAAGAAATGTGGAAGGTTGCAATAGAAACTGAGATGAGGGACTTCGAAGGTCCTATATTTGATGAAGAATTTGGTGAAAATAAAGAAAATCTCTTGTTGAAAGAGGAGATGAAAATGATAGAAATTTTATTTCAAAGAAAAATGATGGATGAACAAGAAGATGTGACAGTGTGTGAGAACGAGATCCTCATGCAAGAGGATGAAAAGGAAAAGACGGTGATTGCAGTAGTGTCTCTTGTTGAAGACATGAAACAAGAAGGAAAAAGAGGAGTTGCAATGTTTAAAAGGGAAGAAGATATGAACAGTGAAGAAGCTATGGAGATTGAAATGGTAGGGATAAGGCTTGAGGATGCTATAGTAGATGAAGATGATAAAGATGATTTATTATCACAGATTTTGGCAGTGGAAAAAGAGTGGTTTGACAAGCTTGCTGATGCAGGAAAGAAGATGAATGCAACAAATGACAAAGAGGACGATGTTGGAACAATGAAGAGGATGTGTAAATTTTTATTTTGAATATGATGGTTATTATTTTCCTTCTAAGGAAGAGGTTGCAGTAGTAAAAGATAAAGTTGTAGTTGAAAATGGGTATGTGAAGGTTGCATGTTTGTGCATAAATGTTGTAAAAGATGGTGCAGGTGAAACTTGGTGGAGGTGGTCGGTTTGTGGTGGGTTGAATCTCACCAAGGAGGGGAGGAGAGGAGAGATAATTTGGAAAAGCAGGATGACACATGGTGGATATAAATCCATAGAAAAAGAGAAGAATGAAATGCAGATTTGTTGGAGGAGAGTAAAACTTGTTCTGACAAGATGCTGGAAAAAGAGGAAAAAGAATAACTTGTTGTTGCACATATTTTAGCGATGGAGTTCGCTACAGGTTGCTTGCAATCTGAAAGGATGGTCCTACCATTCAATTCCACATTTGTGAGTACAAACTTCTTACCCAGCATGTCTGATGCAAGAGCATCCGGGTCCACAGGCAATCAGCATCACCCAAAAATATTTATTAGTTGTTTTACTTCATTTTGGATTGTTTTGGTTGTTCATGGCATCTCTTAAATCAGAAATTCAAATATTCAGTCAAAATTGCAAGATTCAAGTTTTCACCCAAATTGTTATTTTGAGGCTCCGCAGGTAGTTTTCAAAAAATTATTCCCAAAGTTTAGTAAGAGTTGGAGCAAAATCCTTTTGCAGGTATATTCCTTGAGGTACCATTTAAAATATGCAAAAATAATCAGAGTAAAATATTTCACGGTTTGAGAGATTTTAATGCTCAAAGTTTGAAAAAAAAATGTGCTGACAATTTATGGAAAATTTAAAATCTTGAGTTTTATGAAGGCTGGAGCAAAACAGTTTTGTGGAAAGATTTGAAATGACATTATATGCATCTTGGCAAGTTTTCAGGTGAATATGAGCTTCTAATGAAAAGTTATACAAAAATTAAATTTTATGTAAGTACTGGCAGCCGGTGGTAACTTACATAAAATAAATTTTAATATTCATTGGAATACTCCTTTAGGAATTTATTATTGGACTTATTCTTAATGAATTTTTAATTGAAATTCAATTAAGAAAAGTCATTGATTATGGTTTCAAATTGGGAAAAGGAATCCATGACAGTTTGTAATAGAAAATGCATTGATTGAAATATCTTTTTTTGAGGAGAAATCATTACTCTCACGTCCAAAAAAAGGATGGGCTGTTACAACAGTGAGAACAACTTTAAAATATCAATTTGTAAGAGAAAAGGGCAGCCATAATGGAGTAGATGGCCGAGGCAGTAAGTTTTTAGCAAATAGAAGCAAAAATATTGAAGAAAAGAGGGTTTTTGATGCCTGCAAGAAGAAAAACGTCCAGCATAGAATTTGAAGAATTGTAAAAGAATTTTGGGTTGTAGATTTGAGAGTGAGGAATGTGGGAATGATAATGTGTGTGAGAAGCCATGGATGACTAATGTAATAAGTTTAATTTGCTGGTTTATGTAATTGTTTTCATTGTTGAAAATAAAATAAATTTTATGAGTTTTATTGTGTTAGATTTGTTGTATTGCATTTTGTGTTGTGTTAAGAGCACGTAGATTTGAGTTATGCTTGGAGGTGGGAGGTTTTCTTTGCATCATATATTTGAATTATATTAGATGATGCTATGTTATATTGATTAGTGATTTTATATTAAAATGATCAAGTGGTAGAGTAAGTTACAATGGTTGGATGTATACAAATGATTGTGATAAATTATACTACACCTTTACACATGATGATAATACATGAGCCTTAGTGAATAACTTTTATGTGATGATTATGATGGTTTTATGGATGTCAAGCTTTACATGTAATTTATCATATTCTATTTCTTTTTAAATTATATTAAAGATAATGTTATGTTATTGATTAGTTCAATTTTATATTAGAATAAAGTGGTAGATCTTTACAACATGGTTGGACACATCTTGTAAATTCCTTATATTTAAATTTATTGAGTTTAGTTTATGTTGTTATTATTTATTTTTATATACTAGTCCTAGTTCACATAATAATACTTATGGACTTAAATCTATTCTCATGATTTATTTTTCAATCCTAATCCATCTTCTACTAATATAGATTATTTCTCTCCTATTCCTACCTCTCTTGTGAACCATAATTCACAACATGGTTATAATCTTGTGGGGTGCACGTGCATTAAATATTAGCAAGAGGCCAAGAAATTACATTACCATGATTTACTCGATTAAATTACCTCCCATTCCTTAAAATTAATATCTAAACAACCTAAGGATTTTGATATCAATCATCAATTACAAAGAACTCAAACTAAGATATATCACTTTGGTACCTTTTTTATGTATGTTAGGTCTTTTTATAGATATATATCATGAAAAAATTCTTAGACAAATCCAAATTGGTTATAAATTACTCCACATAAATAGTAATATATTTGAAATTGATTGTATTAACCAAAAGGAACTTTGAACACAATATCATTTGATGATGATGATGAGATCCTAGTTGAGAAGATCCTTAAAGAAGCAATACCTTTACACACATTTTTGTGAAATACAATTAATTACATATTAAATGATCTCAAGATTGATAATGGATTTAGTAATAAATATATAAAACCATTGGATCTCATTAGTAGAATATTTCACAACATGGGTAGAGGATTTCAAGCACAAATTATTTGTGGTTCAAATTAGTTTAGGAAAATTTTAAGAAAAATTTCTATCATTTTTTCTCTTACTTATTTACATTTCTATTATTTGTGGCCCTATTTTCCATATATTACATGTAGATGAGAGTTTATATTACTTGTAACTTATAAATTGAATGAAAATATACACATTTACATGTAGATCTATTTAACCAAATCATATATTAACCAAATTTCATATTGCATATCATGTACATATATGTAGTTATCACTCATTTCAAAACATAAGTTCATAAACATGAACATAAACATAAATTATGTTCATGAGGGATACATGATATCTTAAATTTACATATATAAAACCATACATATACATATCTAAAACATAAGAATTCATAAACACAAATTTCATCTATGATATATATGTCAAACATAAATGTACATGTGCACATACATCAATAGATCTAAAACATAAACATAAACTCAAATGTTTGGAGTTGATATAAATATTTCTAGAGTAGATATGAAATATAAGTTCATAAACATAACATATCAAAATGCACACATATATGATAGGTCTCAAACATAACATGTACATGTTCTCGAGAATATATACATAAAACAATAAACACACATGTAAACTTGTGCCTCAGCTAGTCTTCAGATCATCATGTGGGCTCCTAGTCGAGCAACCATTTAAGCATGAATTTTTCTCTAATAAATTTGTTCAACCCTATATATATAAAAGTGTAATTATTAAAAAAATTATTATATTATATATATGCACACACACACACATGAAAAAGTGAAC